>VNJS01016442.1:0-29243 GCA_008042575.1 Drosophila watanabei
TTCGATACATTAAGTAGAGGTAGGCGTTAGAGGTGTTGCGTAAGAAATCATAGTTTTCTTTAAGAAATTAAAAAAAATGAATGATTTTTACCAATTTGTATAAAGATTTTATATTTTCTCTACCTATTTTAAACCTATTATTTAAAAATAATGACAGCCCTGGTCAGGGCCCATCGCTTAACTATCGGCAAAAGAAGTCGGTTTGGAGAACAAAATGAGAAATTTCGGAACGACAAAACCTTAGTTCAAGGGATGGAGGAAGGTGGATGTATTTCTGTGGGAAGGCACTATAAGCATGTAATCATTACTGTTACAATTTTAATATAGGAACTAAATCGGAGACCAGCTCTCTCAACCCCCACCACCAACAACCTCCAATTTAAGTTAATCAAGAATGCATTTTACATGGAAAAATTAAATTTAAAAATTTTAAACGTTTTTCTTATCACACTTTCGTGCAGATGCTAGTGATAAGAAAAATGCAAAGCACCATCGATAGCGACAAAAAACTATCGTTGGCGGGTCAGAAAGGTGAAAATTCGATAGTAACATCGATAGTTTCCCAGCTCTAGCTCAATTAATTTTCACTTAAATCGTGCAATCCCCACAATTTCTTATTATTTAACACTCGATCACAGCGACACGAGTCTGTGCGTGTGGTCACTTGTAAACTAGAGATCTAGGAGTCCCCTCGCCGCAATGCTAGTTATAAACACCTGCAGGAACGTCTCCAGGCTGGCGCTCCGCAGCCTCAACCTGCGATCGCCGATCGCCCAGCGCACTTTCTCGGCGGGTCTGGCCCTGAAGCAGAAAGATGTGTGAGTTGGTGAAATACTTCGCACCGAGAGTGTAAACAACATAAACATTGATCAATCGTCGTTTGCAGAGTTAACGTAACCTTTGTGCGGGCCAATGGAGACCGAATCAAGGCATCGGGCAAGGTGGGCGACTCCCTGCTGGACGTGGTGGTCAACAACAGCGTGGATCTGGACGGATTCGGCGCCTGTGAGGGCACCCTGACCTGTTCCACCTGCCATTTGATTTTCAAGACGAGCGACTACGAGAAGCTGCCCGACAAGCCCGGCGACGAGGAGCTAGACATGCTGGACTTGGCCTACGAACTGACGGATACCTCGCGCCTTGGCTGCCAGATAACGCTCTCCAAGGACATGGACGGCCTTGAGGTGCATGTGCCCTCCACCATAAACGATGCCCGCGCCGCGTAAACGGAAACCTTTGTTATCTATTGTTGCAATTTTGAGTGCTAATTCGCTTTAGTTTAGTCTATATATCTGAATGAAATCGTATGTATTGTCCCAGGGACACCGAGGCTCAGGCGACTATTATAGATGCGCGTGCATAAATTCGATTCCAGAAGCGGTTTATGCACGCTGTTGTTTTTTAAAGTGTATAAGCTCAAAGGGATCTATCTAGATGAATATGTAAATATGTGTGTTTGCTAATAAATTTACATGTATTTTCGTAGATACTGATTTTTTGAATTGTTGATATGTGTGCTTTGGATGTGGACATAAGTTGAAACGAGCACAGTACAAGCTTTGAATCTGGAGTAGGCACATCTGTATAGAGCGGTCTACTTTGGCTTCTACTAAGCTTTTTCGTAATTAATCCTTTTCAAGGAGTATTGATATTTCAATCAAATAAACTCGTTAATATGTTCCTATGTATTTTAGAAGAGATTGTAGCTCAGAACCAGCCTGATAATGTTTTGAAAATGCTGCTTGCTAAGTGATAAGACCAGTTTTTCTCGCTGTCAGAATGATGTTGCACTTTTTCTACGCAAAACCAACCATGAGTGGCCAGCATTTATTTACTATTTCATTCGACTCTAGCCCAAAGTTAGGGTAATATTTGTTTGTCAGCATTTTAATCCAATGAACGCTTGTTTGAATCACAGAAAGTGTTCCCAGGCTAATCGCAGGCATTGTTATTTCCAACAAACTAGTTTTATATTTAGCAATATTTTTGCCCAGACTCACTCAGTGCCAAAACAAAGGCTGTTATCAGAGGCACCCCGAGCCAAACATTTCATCACCTTGATAAGGTTTGCATTAGCTTTGTTTGCTGTTTATTATCGGGGCGATAAGGAATAAACGGAGGACTTAATAAAAGTAAACTTTTTATTATTTCGCAGCTATCAAATAAAGTAATAAATAAATAATTTAATATATACATTTGCTATATTAACTTATTGTAAACGATTTTCTGCTTTTCCATGTTCGCCGCTCCATCCTTTACTTCGATATTAACTTGCATATGTAACATATCTGTCCGATATCAGATAGCATTGTAGTTATAACTGAAACTTAACAAGTCTGACAATTCAATTCAATTTCGCTTCGTCCTAAAACTAGGGAGGCATTTAGTGGATAGAGACAGGGCTTGGTTGGGAAAGGAGGAAACCATTTCGGGGGACAGGGGGAAAATAAATAACCGAAGAATAAATAGTCAAGTTAGAGATGATGACAGGGGTGTTGGGTGATCCTCTCGCGAGGATTTCCGGTGCGTGATGGGTGCTAGGTGTGTTGGTTGCTGAGTTTCTGAAGTGCACATAAAACTGATTTGGTTTTCTGTTCACGCCGATCGTCGTCGCTGATGCTGATGCTGATGGTGCTGATGATGCTTCCCAGATCCCTGATCCCGATTCCAGATTAGTTCACATAGGCCATGCCCGCTCCCTTGCGGTCGAAGTGGCGCACGCGCACAAACAGGAAGGCGGCGACTAGAGAGGCCACGGCCAGGACGAGCAGGAGCATCACCAGACCGCCGACGAAGCTCGGCACCGACATACAGATGGTCTCCGCATCCGCGGTGCGGGCCGACTGGATCACCACCGTCTCGTTGCTGGCATTGCTGTTCAGCGCAAAGTTCACATCGCCGGGCGCCACCACCTGGATGATCCGGCTGGTGTTCACGTCCGTCATCTCCTGCGCGTTGCGCTTATAGATCCTCTGGGGCTTCATCACGATGTCAATGGTGTCGCGGCGCCTTCGCACGCCCCGCAGATCGTCCAGTCCCTCCACAGACCTTGGGCGTCCGCCCAGCGAGACCAGGTTGCCGCCGGCACTTAGGTCATCCTTGCGCTTCACCGTGCTGTACTGACCGCCCTGTCCCGGCAGTGGTGGTGGCGGCAGACCCAACTCGTTGCTACCCGCTGGCTGCGCTCCCTGCGGCGACTGGGAGCTGGCGGGTCCGGACGGAGATGCTGAGTCTGCAGTGGGAACGGCGGCCGAGGTCTGGGCCTGGGGCGAGGGCACCACATCAGGCTGGTTCTCCGAGTAAGCGCCCGTGGCATCCGAAGCAGGGTGGCGTGGATCCGGGTAGGCAGCAGGTGGCAGGACTCCTGGACCGCCCAGGGCAAAGTCGTTCCTTTCGTAGGCCTCTGGAGGTCCATACTCCTCGGAGAGACCGTTGGCTCCGATCTGGGGCAGACCGTACTCGCCGCCCGGCAGGCCGGGACCGCACTTGGGCTCGGGGCAGTTGTAGCGACAGACCTGGATCACGCACTGGAAGTGGACGTTCATCGAGTCGGGGAACTTGAAGGCCTGGAAGTAGGCGAAGCTGACCACGGAGGCGGATGGGCCAAAGTTCTTGATCTTCTGGAACTTGCTCATGATCTTGGGACGCACGACGCAGCCGTTCTGGTCCACCAGCTGGATGGGAGCCCGCTTGCCGTCATGAGCCACACAGTTGCGCACCAGCATATCGAACTTGTTCTCGTCGTCCTTAATAGCCAGCACCATGGTCATCGTCTGGCCGATCTTCACGATGCCAGAGACCTCGGAGGCCCAGGGTCCCTTGCCCACCTGGATCTGCATCCAGCACTGGAGATTGTCGCCCAGGAAGTTGGCGGTAACGGCGTGCAGCATGTCCACCTGGAAGGGCCTGAAGGTCACAGCCTTCTCGTAGAAGTCGTACCAGGTGCAGCGCAGCTTGCGGGCCTGATCCCACACCTCCTGCACGTAGGGATCGTACTGGATGATGATCGTGTTCTCCACGTAGCTGCCCGACGGCGTTGGCGCTCCATAACCGGCCGCATTGTGGTTGGCCGAGCTGGTCATGCCGCAGCTATTCAGGAAGATCTCGAAGGTGGCGCTCAGGTGGCCGGTGCCCGGCTTCAAGTGGACGCAATGGGGATCGCTGTAGAAGCCCTTGGAGAAGATCATGCCGTAGAAGGGCCGGTCGAACTCGATGTTCACCCGCATGTGCGTCTTCTCGCACTGCACCTGCAGGTGCTTGATCTGCGGACTGTCGTTGGTGCTGGCCAGGGGCCAGGCCTCCTCCGACAGCTCGTTGGTGGCCCCGGTGCTCAGTGGGCCCTGGGGCGCTCCATAGATAGGCGCTGGCGGGCCATAGCCGGCCCTGTGTTCCAGTGGCAAGGCGGCAGACTCAATGTGGGAGGCGTCACCGTGCACGGACAGGTGCTGTGGAAGGAGGAGAAGAGTTTAAATAAAGTTATTAATGAATTTAATTATATTTTGCTTACTAAGTTATGGTAAGAGTTTATAAATTTATATATAATTAGATTATGATAAATTATGGACTAACTTTTCACTGCTCACACTGCGTATGAGCGATATTATTCATATGAAATATCACTCATACGTGGTGTTATCCTCACTAATTGCTTTGTTTTAAGCATTTATTTAACAGTTTTTAAAGGAAAAAAAAATCCTAACAAATTATTCAGCTGCTAAATATAATTCCAGAGCTATATTTATACGCTTTCTTTTGAACTAATAAAGTAATATCATTATTTTTTGACTACAAATTACATGTTATAAAACCTCAATGCCTTTGGGGAGTTTCCACAGCCCAAGTTATTCCCATTTAATGTCAAAATAATGCCACCCACCATAAACGTTTCGATTATAGCCTAGGTTATGGCTCAGAGATCACAGGATTGCGGAAAGCTCTTATCTTGGCTTGGCTTGCGCCGGCATTTAATTGGAATTTTGAGACTACAAATATTATGCAATAGCAATAGCGACATTTCGAAAGAAGAAGCGAGGCGAAGCGATGAAAATGACACGACAGCTGGAGCTGGAGATGGAGCTCTTGGGTTTTGAAATTAAATGGTTGCCAGAGCGGCACGCTTACCCAAAATTAAAGAAAGAAGACAACGTACAAAATTGAAAGCACAGAGCTTAACCCATTGCGTAAGAAAACGGAGACTGAAACGGAGACGGAGCCGGAGACGAGACTTTCTTCTTTGGGTACCCGCCCCGCATCGCCCCGCCTCGCCTCGCATCTGGTTCATAATTTTTTATGGGTTTCTGGCTGCACACGGGAAGCGGATGTGTCCCACGAAAACCGAAAGTTAAATCCAACACGATGACGGTGTGGATTTTTCCGTGGGCTGCTGTCGCAGCAGCAGCAGTCGCTGTTTCTCCACTTTATTTGTATTTCTCGTGTGTATGTCTTTCTTCTTATTTCTTTTTATTTATTTGTTTGTTTGTCTGTTGTTTTTTTTTCGGTGGCCGGGTGACCACGCGCTGAGAGATGTCGTGAGATGATTTTGAAAGTGAAATGACCAAAGAAAAACGAGCTGGCGAACAAATAAACAGCGCAAAGAAAAAAGTCTTTCTTTTTTCGGACATTCCACGCAACGGCGCGATGGAGATATCAATATAAACACATCGATGGACCGATCGATCGATCGATGGATGGATGCCTCGATGGCATTGGTAATTTTTCTTCTCTCTTTTTTTCCCCGGGCATTTCACTGCCGAAGCAGAAGAAGAAAACTGACAATAAATAAATAATAAAGCAATCTCTGTGAATTAATGCGCCATAAACAAGAAAGTCAAAACTGGTACAAATCAGAGCATAACTGCAATTTCTTCGCCGCCTCAGCACCCAGAGAGACACGCAGTTTGGATAGCCAACAAGCTAGCTAGCCAACTATCCATCTAACCATCTATCCATCTGGCCAAGTGGCGGGCTCTTGGCCAGCTTTGCGTTTTCCTTGACGTGATTGCTGTAGCGGCAGCCTCCAAGACGTGATTGATGCGCTTTAAATAACCCACTGAAGGCTGGCTCTCTGCCTCTTTGCCATTGCCAGGGGGAGGAGGCGAGGGAGGAGGGAAAACAGTTTGTCTTGGCCATGCTTATCAATCGGCAGCGCCACCACAGCCTTAAGAAATCGAACAGATTTATGGTCGTTTCTAATATTGATTGACAGCCAGCTACGGTGGCACGTCCTAAGGGGTGGCATTTAGTTGGAAAAAAAATCATTTAACATGGGGTTTAACAGGGGAAAAAGGAAAACATTGCCTAAACAAATCTATTTTCCCCTGAATTAACCTCTAAAATTCCCTGTGAGATATTTAACAGCTTCTTGTATAACAGTAGCTCCCCTAAAATATTTTCTGCTGGCGCCTCTGATCTGTTAATCTTGGGTTCTGTTAATCCTGAGCTCTGTTAGTGCCGCTGCTCTGTTAAGCGAGCGCTTAAGCTAATGCACTTTTTTCTTCCATATTTCTCCACCTGTTTCTCTTCTCTCCCAGCAAATTCTCCAAGTCTAATTGCAATGATTAGCAATGTGCCGTTTAGTTGTTAGTTACATTTTCCATCTCTCTCTCCACTAGCCATCTGAGTCTGGCATTGATATTGATATTGATCTGCGAGCAGCGGCGAACCGCTATACAGTCTTTGGAACCCAATCGATCCATCAATAGGCACTGGAACTCGCACTGATTTGCATTCGAATTGCTATTGATCGAACGGTAGTCCATCTCCCAGCTCCCGACTCTCGTCGAGTCGAAAGTGAAGAGATCCGCTAGAGGTTGGGTCCGACGCATACGAAATGAGCTGGCCGCCGCCAAAGTGGGCCAATCTTCATGTGTTTTTCCTACTCTCCGGCTAACTAACTAACTGTTAACTACAGTGGCGTTTCCCCCCGTGTGGAAGAAGATGCTTGGGGAAACACCTTCCGGAGATTTATAGATCTCTATAGGTAAAGCTCCCACTCACCTTTGTGTTGAGTACCAGGCACAGTACTATGGCCAGCAGGCTGCTGCTGCGTCGCGTCAGGTGTCCCATTTTGATCTGGTTCTCTGTGTGTGTCGTCGGCTTGAATTTGAAATTCCAAATTGGCGCCCTGGAAACCAAAAAATGTGGATTTTTGGTTTGTCTTCCTCTTCGGCCGCGTCTCTCCTTCACTCGGCGCTGCTTTCTTCGCTCAGTAGTGTGTGGTGGTGGTGGTGGTGTTGCTTCTGCAAGAAAAGAAAGGGGAACAAGGGTAAACAATGCTGCGGATTGCTTTCGGAGCTTCGGAGATTTGCATACGAATATGATTTTTGAGGCCATTCAATTGGCATGCGATGCTGCTAACAGAACAGGGTGCTGGATGTTATCAACAATGTAACAGTTTAACAGTTGTAAACGGTTGTTTTCTGTTCGAAAAATACACTGTTATACAACGTAAAGATATCTCTTTAGAAAATACTCTTCACACTTTCTTCGGTCAGTTATCAAATTTAACATTTATTATGCACACATCACCCAGTATTTGCAAATATAATCCAACAATTGGCTTTATGACCATCATTAACTGGCCAAATTAATGGCCACAACTGCCAGTTTTCGTGCTCATAGTGTCAGCGCGCTTGGCATATACACACACGCAAAGAAAACTGCATTTTATGTAAAGCAAATGAAAACTCGCGCGCACCAAACAGGAACCACTTTCTATTTTCACTATAACAGTACTCCTCCAGCTGAAGAGACAACCCCGAGACCGAGACCGAGACCGAGTCCGAATTGAAGTTGGAGTCCAACGAAGACGCCAACGCAGTGGCAGGTTTTCCACACAGTGGCTGCACTTTACGAGCATCCATTAATTTTTGAGTGTTTTGAGTGGCTGGGGGCGGAGGGGGTCTTACATTTAACAGTGGCACTCTAGCATGACAGTGCTGTTAGCAGCGTAGCTTAACAGAACGAGGATTAACAGCGATCCACAGCCTTAACAGCGAGCTACAGTGGGACGGATTGGACTTGCTTGCGCCTGCGTCCGCGTGCCGACAAAGACTGACAGCTTTCACACACAGCCGCCAGAGCTGGCGCTGAAGCTGCTGCTCAGTCTTGGAAAAGTAAGCGGTCGTCGGGTCTCGGCTCTACCGCGAACGCATTTCACTTGCTCCGGAGAGCAGCTCTCCGCTTCTTTTTTTGGACTCGAGCGCAGGGTGAATGCTTTTGGCTTTTGGCTGGCAGTTTTACTTTTACAGACGCCGCATATAGCAGATATATACATATGGCACTGACACTGGCCAGGTCTTCTTCGGAACACATGTAAATGGGTTTTTAACAAGCCGTGGCCATAAAATCCATGCATCCACAGAGTGAGGAGAGCCCCAAAGAGCCTCAAGAGAAGCGGCGCCGCCACTAGAAACCGGCTTGAGCTTGGCGTTGAGCAAGTGTACCATTAACCCACTGAAACAGTAACGGACACCGCCGCCAACTTTGCCGGGAACTCTGTTTCGGAGGAGGCCAATGCTATTCGGAGGAGGAGAGGCAGTTCGGAGTTCAGCGGTGACCCTACGCTCGATAGCATTATGCAATCTGCGGTTTCTCTTTGCGTTTATCTTAGCTAGCCTAATAAATATTCCATAAGTGGTAAAAGTCATCGATTTCAAGCGTTATTTTTGGGAGAGTTTATCTGAAAAAGTTTATATTAAAAATTTGCAGAATTAAAATTAGATTCTGAAAGAATTCTTATGGTACTTTCCAAACGTTATAAACAATCAGTTTTGTTAAGATTTTAAACTGTTTTAAAATCCAAACCCGGAACGTTTGTAGTTCTTCTTTATAAATAATGCACACAAATCGTATCAAATATTAACCAAAGAATTTTTTAATTCAACTGTTTAAAGATTATTCTAAGAAATTCCAGATTTCTAGATTGACTTTTTCCTAGGTCAGTGGTAAATATTCATTACCTTTCCGATTTCATCTAAGATATTGCTTGTAAAATTGCTGAATTCTTAGCTCTTTTGTTTCTTTTTTTTATTTTTTGGGATGCTCTTTACCATTTAACTGTTGTTCGTTGGTAAATTATTATTTGATTTCCTCGGCCACTTTCTTCCCTAGGAAATGGCCAGAGATTTGCATATAAAACTAGAAATCTTTGGCAATTAGCAAGAGAGGCGGCGAAATTTCGTTGGTTATTTATTCTTCTCCCCTGTTTTTTCGGCTTTTTTTATTTGCTAATTGCTGGCACCCGAACAAATAAGAAATTCCTTATCAAGCGGCTTCAATCGCTGACAAAGAAGACAACAAATGCTTCTGCCTCGGCAGCTGATGGAGCTTGTTTAATGCTCATTGTCGTTGTTGTTGTTGTTATGTGTAACTGCCAAATGGAATTGTTTATTGTTGCCGTTTGGCAAGTGAAAGTTTTCTTCTCTACTCCCCCTCCTTCTGCAGAGATGCCGCCGCATATAAGGGCATGCATAGTTCGTATCGGGGCTTCTCCTCTGTTTGCCTTGTTTTGTTTTCTTTTTTAATTAACACAATAAAAGTTATTTGCCCAGCTAGAAACTTTTGTTTTCAACTAATTAGCTTATGATCTGCGGCTCAGCAAATCATGTGAAAAGCACTCGCTGCCGCGCTGCCGCGCTCCCTCGCTGGCAAGTGAAAATTCAATGAAAAGTCGCGGCAGGAAAGTTGCAACTGGCGATGTCTCCTCCAATTGATTGAATGACAATGCGTGACGCCGATGCTGCTGCTGGCCATATGACTATATATATAGCATCATATACAACTGGTCCAATGGAAACTAGGTGAACCACACTCGGCACTCACATAACTCGCGGTTCCATCGATCGTTCGTTCTAATTCTCCGTAATTTACGTGGCTTACATTCGGAGCCCGATGAGCCGGATATCGGCTGGGAATTGTTGCCAGGATTCGGAATCTCTGAATCTGAATCTGAATGGCAGCTTACATTTCCTGTTTACAAAAGTAAACATGTCATTTGGTGAATTACCTAAATTACTGAGCCAAAAGTGGGAGGTTGTCGCACCTTTTGGCCGCACTAATTCGACAATAACTCTCATTGGGAGTTGCGCTTTCCTTGCCACGAACATCGATTGTCAATTAAAAGAAAAAATGGGAAAATCGAAATCGCAATTGCATTGCCAGTAATTATTTATCAGCTCTGACTGCATTTTATATTTTCAGCTTTTTGGCATTTGCCAAAACGGCCGCCGCGTCGAGTCCATTAATTTAATTGAACGCTTTCACAAATCCCCCGTCGAAACTAAAGCTATGTGTATACTCTTTTCATTCATCTCTCTCGGAGACCCGAGACTGAGACTCTGGCTGGAAAAGCCCCGGGGGGCAAACTCTTTATATAAATACGACACGCATCTATATGTCTTCATAAGCGTCTCTCGGATATTTGCTTAATTGAGTAGCTGACAAATTCGTTGCCTTTGACAGGGATAGCTTTGGGCTCTGATCGCTGCGCTCTGGAGCTCTCGGCTTCGTTCCCCAAAGCCGGGCGCGGTCTCCACCGCAAACACTATTTTTGGTTAACAAAACAGAGAACTCCCAACTCAAACTCGGAGTTTTATGCGTCGGAATGCTTTCTGTTGTGTTTTTGTCGATCGATTCCGAGTGGTAAAAGTTTCACTGCCGCCGCAGTAGACATTACAGACAGATGCTGTTAATACACCGCAAAAAATTATCTTTAAATCTGTGTTTATTATCTTGGTAATGCTAATTTAAAGCATTTATTGAGATACCTTAACATTTTATGGAGGCATTAAAGAATTTATATAGTTTACGGTGCCATTTAGCAGCAGTTACTTTTCTACCTAAATTTTTGAAGCCAAATTTATTTTTGAACAAGCCATTAAATGGTCTTAAATTGAGGTAAATAAATTTAAAAGTTTAAGTGTATAAAGTATCTTTTTAAGTCTTCATAAATCATGATTTATATTAATCCAATAAAATGATATTAAGTTGTAATATTTAAACAAATATTTAAAAGTGTTTGTAGAAAGTTGAGTTTAAGATCAAATGGACATAGTTTATATTAGTAAAAGAATGAAGGAAGGACATAAATCTCTAAGAATAAAATAAACCAAAGTAGAGTTTCAATGCTAAAATATATTATTATTACTATTATTATTGCTTTATTAAAGGATAAAAAATATATAGGCACATTTTTCTATAGCTAAGAATATTAGGAAATTGTTCTACAAAATTTCAATTAGGAATTTAGTTATTATTAATTATGATTAAGCAAGTCTCCTTAATTGTAACAACAACAAAAATACATTTCTTCCGAATGCATAATTTCGAAAAAAAAAAACAATTTTTCCAAGTGCATCATTTCGAAAATGTAACGGTACCAACCACCATGTTTCCACTCAATTTGATGTCATTTGTGGCCATGGCTGTGGCTTTGGCTTTTGTGGCGGTAAACGATCGATATTATTTGCCATAGTGGCATAGAAATTGAAGTCAGCCCCCCGAGTTGCACCTCGGCCCCCTCCCTCCTCTTCGCCCCCCTGGATCATGCGTAATTAACTACACATGTCGATATCGCGGGCCTCGGATGCTGTGAAAGTGAAATTTGTTCAACACCAACAATGCAGAAGGCGAGGGACAGAGCAAAGCGCAAAAATGTTAGCAGCCGAAGGTTTTTTTATATTGCTTTTTTTGTTTTTCTTCTTATTTTCTTGTAAAAGGGGCAATTTACTTTCGTTTGACTGTGTGTGCCTCTCGGTTAACTGGGCTTTTTTATGGCTATTAAGTAACTCTTTTTCCTTCGTACAGATCAGCAGCGGCAGATGGCAACCGATTAGCTCTGGAGCGTGCTCTCGGCTCTCGGAAATGTGTGGAAAGACATTGTTTTCTGTGATGAAACGCTCATCATCGTCTTGTTTTGTCGTTTGTTACTTTACTAATTTAGTTTTCTTCCTATGGCTTTTTAATTTGCATCGGTAACTGTTTCAGTTAGTGGTTCGTAAAACTTAATGGCGTGATTAAATCGGTTCGGACCACAGTTTTGTCAGAGATTGAATAATATTTTCCGAAGAATTTGGTAATGATTTTGTTCATTAAAAACTAATTAGGGCCAGAAATTGATCAAGGGAAAGGTATTTTTTGGAAAAATCAATAAAAGAAGGTTATTTTTTATAAGGAAATTAGATTTAGAATGATTTTATGAATTTTTAAAATTTTTTTTCTCTATTTTTAAACGAAATATATAATTTTTAGAAAACTTTTGAGAAAAATATAAAAATAATATTGTCTTTATTTATTAGGAAATCTTTTTTACCCATTATATATGCTCTCATACAATATTTTCACTTTTCTTTTCAATGACAAAACAAAAGACTTAGGCAACGAACTCGCCCACCTGCCTCTAAGGTAAACAGAACCCGCAGGTTTGTCTTTTTGTATTTTTCTTTGTCCTCCGATAAGCTCAGCCACACATTATGTAAATAAGAGCAAACAATTAATTTTCTACGCTCCACATTTTGGCGACAAGGCGACATGGCGACATGGCGACAATTAACCCGACTTTGGCAATAAGCCTGGCGACTTGGCTGGCGCCCGCAGCCTGCAGACTTGCCCCCCCCCCAGGCGGCGGTGTCGCAGCAAATGAAAGTAAATTGTGGCAACTTCCCTTCGCTTCGCGCCTCGCCTCACCTCACATATCTCGGCGACGGCATTCCATTCACCAGGCTGCCGTTGTGCCTGTTGGCAAATCTCCTTCTGCCCCGCATGTGCGTGCAAAATGATAACGCAATTTATCGCAAAATAGGGAAAGTGAAATTAGAAATGGGCCTCGCCGGCAATTTGCATACTGATCTGGCACACACACTCAGTGTGTGTGCACTGCGGGCCGAAGGCCGGGGCGTGAATGTGGGGAATGTTAATTGAGGAAATTGCAATCATGGCAAGGGAAGTGAAAAATGGAGTTGAAGAAAATGGTTTTTCGGTATATATCCTGTACTATATATGTGCTTTAATGTTTATGGAGATGAAGTAAATGGATTTTGTGGTATATATATGTATGCTTTTAAAAGTGTTTTAAGTAAGCTTGAAAAGCAATTTAGTTAGATTAAATTGCTGCTAAAAATCAATATTACATTTTAATGTAATGTCAAAGCTTTAATCATTTAATCAAGCATTTAATCATCAATTTTAAAGCTATAAATCTAAATTTATATAAGCTATAAGCAATATATGTTCAAAATATTTGAGATTATTACAGGTTTAAATGCTTTCATACATAAAACAAAGTTTTTCTGAAAGGTACTCCATATTATCTTCGTAAATTGTGACAGTTTTTAACCAGATATTAAAACTATATTACAGTCTTCTCTATATATTTAATTATTACCTTTAAGCCCCCACATAAATTCCCACTTTTCAGTGAACCATAACTTCACTCTGTTGACCAAAAGTTAGCAGCCCAAAAGTTCCCCCATTATTCGGCTTACCACTTCCGTTATTTTACCTGTAAATGCAACCCTCTCTGATCGCTGATCATTAGTGCGTTGAGGCCGAAAAGTGCCGTTAGTGCCAGGATCAGGAGATGCAGATGCAGATAACAAAACGAAACAAGACAATTAACATAATTCACAAAAAAAAATACAGAAAAAAAAATACAGAGATCTCAACCTTTTCCGTTGGCCATTTCTACTTTCCATTTCTTTTTTAACGGTAAAACGCGAAATTCGCTTAAGAAAGACTCCAATTGCAACGGGGCTTTTATTTAGGATCGGCGGAGATCGGGGCTCCGCTGATCGTTGATCGTTGATCATTGAATGGCCAGAACTGGTTTGGCTTTTGCCGCGAAGCCCAACGAAAGTAAAAACTCAAGGGCTTGCACTTTCTGCCCAAGTCCAGTTGCAAGTTCCAGTTGAGTTCAGTTCGGTTTGCAAGAGGAAAGATCGGGCGAAGAAAGAACGACGGCGAAAGGTGAAAGAAAGCAAAGCGGAGACAACAAAAGAAAGAGGCGGGGGTAGCGAAAAAGGTGCCTCCAGTTGCAACTTGCAACTTGCAAGCTGGCGAGCTTGCAACGCATCGTTAGCCGAAGCCACGACGAGGCCGCAAAAGAGTTGCACAGGGAGAAAAGTGATGACAACAGAATGAAGATTGCAGATTAATATATAATTTATATTTTATAAAATGTATATTCAATAAATGTAAGTTGTGATTTAAAAAATAATTCTTTGAAGCTACAATTTTATAACAACAAAAGTATTAAAAGCGAAAAATGCTACTGAAAACGTATATGGGATCTTTATCGAAACGTTTTTAAACTAATGATTCTTTTTGCTTTGACTTCTTACTACTTCTACTTCTTAGATTAGTTATCAATTTTTTTAAATTTAATTTGTAACTTTAATTTTCCAATTTTCTAATTTAAAATCCTGCCAGTTATTTCTCTCCCTGCAGAAGCACATACAATTGCCGAGGCGAAGCCAAAGCCGGTTGCATTTTGCTCTGAAATAATTAGTGACCCAATTTCGAGGCTGTGGCGGCTGTCGCCACGGAGCGGCCTGTTCCGCTTGCCTGCCACCAAACCGTCCCGATCCCTCCCGATCGGAGCTCCACAAGCAAATTGCTGGCTGGTGGTGGTTGGTGGTGGTGGTGTTGGCGTACCTTGTGGCATGCATGCAAAGAAAGTGGTTTTCATTTCTTTTCTTCTTCGGCGCAATGCATCCACATGCACACTCGAAAGGCTACTTGAGATGTTTCGTTTCGTTTCAATTCGTTTGCGGTGCTCGGGTTTTCAAGTGGCTCTGGCGGCTCAATCACAAACGAATCGAAATACGAACAGATCCTATGATTTGACTGATTTTCCATGATTTCCACGATAATTTCAAAGCAACATTGATTGCATCTAATGAAGAGCTTGCTCGGCCGACGACGGGTGCCAAATGAGTTTCTGTGGTGAACAAGCCGAAAAATGACGGGGTTAACAGGAGAGCTAACCAAGTGAAATGGTTAGAAATCACCGACAGATTCAAGTGAATTGAATTATTTAGACAATTGCAATGGGTTTGATGGGTGAAGTGAGCTCTGTGGTCTCATTAGGCATTATTTATGGGAGGAAATGAAAGCTAAAGCTAGGTTATTCTTTAAAGATTTTTAGAAGAAGAGCTAAATACGTTATCCCGTTCTTAGGAATTCTTTTTCTTGTTAACATTCAATGGAAAATCTTGTTTTTTACATTGACAGCCGCAGGAGCTGCCAATGAAAGTTCGTTCGTTCGCTTTTCTTTCTTTACTTTTCTTTCTTTCTTTCCATCCCGTTGTTAGTTGACATTTTCACGCTGCCATGAAAAACTGCGTGAAAATTGCACAAGGCGGCGAGACAATTGCCGTTAATTTGAAATTGTCGCCAACTCGCTGAGCCAGCTCGACTGCAGCTCGTCTGCAGCAACAGTCTTGCAGTTTGCGATTGAGATTGAGTTTGAGCCTCAGCCAAGAGCGAGAAACCAGTAATTACTTTGCAACAAGTGGCCCGGCTTCTTTCACTAGGAGAATGCCTGAGTGTGTGTTGGAGTCTGCTGTGTGGGGAATCAATTAAAAGTATCGCCAGGCGCTATGTTTGGGCAGCGATGACACTGCGCGGCAGCCACTCAGCCACTGGCACTGGCACACACGGCGTATGAGCAATGCAACCCATTTGGCGCGCGTGCTTCATGAGGCACTAAGATGTACACTTGGGGAAATGAATGCAGAAAGAAATGAAAAGTTGGAAAATGAGGAAGAATTAATGAAAATATATATTTTTAATTATAAATGCATTGAATTCTATTTAAACTTCAAAGCAACAGTTTAAAAGAGCGAGTAAACTCAATAGAAAAGTGATGGCTCTAACTTAATTAACCGTAAAGCTTTAAAAAATCAAAACAATAATATTACTTTCTTGAGTTATTTAAAGACTCTTTGATCAAATACACAATAAGATACCTTAAACGAAACTAACTAACTAACTTAAAATCAATAAAAAATCAACAAAAATCAAATACATCCCATTTCATCACAGCCTACAAAAAATATAAAAGAACTCGTTCTTCAAGCCTGTTCAAATGCTACACTTAAAGTTTAATTCTTCCACAACTCAAGCTTCATATTTCCTTAATTTAAAAGCAATTTCCCACAGTGTAATTTCGCACACACGAAAGTAAGTACAGATCGCAGACGGAGTGCCGAGCGAAATTGTTTTCATGCGCCTGGCCAAAGTGGAGCAGTTTTTGAACAAAGCAATTCGCAATATTAATCAAACACACAGCGCGCTGAAAGAGAAGCTGCCAGACATGTGTGTATGTTGCTCTGCTGGCTGCAACTGCAGTGCGAATGCGAATGAGAAGCGGCACAGGCTAATTTCAGACTTTCATTCGCGCGAAACGCGATGAAATTTCACCAGCAGCAGGCAGCAGCCACATGAGACACACAGAACCAGAGCCGGCAACCGAAACTGCAGCCACTCCGAGTCGGGTTTCGTCTCGAATCTCGTTTCCAGTGGGTGGCAGCTCCAAGTCCAACTCCAACTCCAACTCCGACTCCCGCTATGGCCAATTGGAGGCTGTGAGTATGCAAATCCAAATTAGGCTTAATGAGCCAAGGGTTCCACATATCTGCCAGCTCTGCCTCAGCTTCGCGCCTCAGCAGGCAGCAGCTCGGCTCCCAGCTCGGCTCTTTAACTATTATTAATAATAGTAATATTTCCGCATAATGCACGACGACGAAAGTTTGCTGTGCGTTTCGGCTTTCTTCAGCACTCTTTTTACGAAATTACAAACATTTACGGGGCACTCAGTCCAAGTCTCTCCCTGTGTTTGGCCAAGGTGATTGCAACGCTTTTGTGGGCAAATGGAACTGTGGGTAGTGTTTCTTTTTGTCGATTATCGGAGAACTATCTCCGTAAGCCGTAAGCTGTAATCTGGGCAGACGGACTTTAGGCAGGTCTCCAAGAACCGTTATGTGGGTTATGGCTAAGACTGTTCATTAAGTTGGTCTGGAGTGGTCCATAAATGGTTTGTACTTAATGAGTGTTGGTTTTAAATAGTAATTACATAAAGCCAGGAATTAAGTAGCAATGGTTTAGTTATTCAAATGGATTCCGGATAAAGAAGCTATAATTAAGGCTGATTTTTAGTGCAGGATAAATATCTCTTGATTTAATTGTGAAAACTAAAGAGTTAACTTTGAAACTCTTGAAGAACATTAATAAGTTCAAAGTAAAAAAAAAATAATATAAAATGAAGAACTATTAACTGTTTAAGCGTTTTGTTTTAGGATTAATTTACTTTAATTTAATTTACAATTGCAATTTGAATTTACACTTTAATTCCTTTTATAAAAAGTGTCTAGAATACTGCTCACATTTTTTAGCTCACACTTTAAACCTCAATTGCCAATATCCAATGTCATCCTGTGGCACTCTAATCCGTTTACAAAAATCGTACAACTTGTCTTAATAACCAGGTAAAAACCTGAAGTGGCTCCCTAATACCTGTCATCTCCTTTCGTCACACTTTCTTACCTTCAGGCAATGTAAATCCTGGTCATTTGGGTATATTGGTTAATCCCTTTTCAGCTGGAGTCGATGGCACAGCGGCGTGATCACCTTGGAGCTGGTAACTCTCCACTGGAATCTGGGATCTCGGATCTGGGATCTGTTCGTTGCACAAATGGAACCAAGAGCAAGTCTCGCGTTGCTCGCTTGTTTTTGTAGCTTGTGTGTTTGTTTTCCGGTTTATTATATTTATATTATTATTAATAATATTATATTATTCTAAGGCGAATGCCGGGCACTGCGATTGTGGCGGAGCGAAGGGACGCGCTGCGTATACGCGGAGCTGGAGCTAAGCAGGACGCACTCGGAGCTCGGAACTGGGTACTGGAAGACAACTCGTCGCACACAGAGTTGAAATGAAAATGCGGCCCGGCCGTATTGCTAACCAAGATTTTATATCGCGTGAAAGTTTTGACCCCTTTACCACTGGCTCCGCTCGAGCGAAGACTCGCTGCAGAGAGTCTTCGGCATCGAGAGAGAGGAAGAGAGTGGAAATTGTTTGGCTCTCCGAATGCAAAATATGCCGTTTTCGGTGCTATTCTTCTCTGCCAGCGCTTTATTTTTTTGGCCCAAAACTTGTTAGGCCGGGGCAACTTTTCATTTCAGGCCGCTTTCTGCGGGCGCCTTGTTTCTCTTTTAGTTTGTCGAGTATATTTTTTACATCGTGGTTTTTTTTTTGGCAAGCCAAGCTGCTTGCCGCTTGGTGTCAAGGTAACTGGTGACGTCGGGCTACCTCAACGATTGCCTAATTTCGATTGTTATTCGAAAAGGGTTCGCACTCGCTCGCGTCCGGCTCTGACTCAGCTAACGGAGCTTCGCGAGGCGACATAACGCGACGCGACTTGGCTTGTTATTCTGGCCAATGCATTGGAAAATTAAATTATGAAAGCTTATGCAATCCCTAATGACATAATGCTCGCACACTTCGGCGGGGCTCTGCCCAAAAAGCGTTAACGGAATTGTCGCAGCAAAGCAAAGGCTAGGCGCCCAGGCCACCCTTTGTTTGACCTTTGTGTTTGCTTTGGCGTAAATAAATTTAATTGGTTTATCAAGTCAAAGCCCTTTGTTTCTTCTCTGGGCATACAAATTAAAGTGAAAAGGTTTTACAGTGACATTTTTACACCCCGCCACTTTTAAATTGAATAATTTACAAATTCAAGTTCGTTGCCTAAGTCTTTTGTTTTTATCGGGAAAATACACTGAAAATAAATCAATGAATACAGTTTTAGGCATTGCCAGGTGTTAATTAGTATGCCAAACAGCATCCAGAATATAAATTGTGAAAGTTTTCACTTTGTACTTGAAGAATTTGCAATGATTTAACTTGCATTGTGTATAATTGTATGAATTCTATTGTTAAATTTCACAAATAAATTGTTTTATTGTAAATGAATGGAAAAATAAACTAATTTAGGTCAACAATCAAGCAAAAATATAGGAAATATAAAAATCTATCTTCTCTTAGCAACTTATAATTTAGTTAATAACTAAGTGTCGTATTTTCAAAATCGATCAAATCGAATCTAATTATTCCTATAAATTTACAAACGATCTATTGAAACTCCCATTAATCCTCTAATTTGAACAAATTATGGCGCGTCCCAAGAAAATGTCGCCATTAAACTCTATTAAAAATTGTTAAACCAAACTCCATTTAATGATTTTAGCCCAATTTTCAAACACAATCGCCTTGGGCCTTCCTTCCACATTGCACAATCCAAAAGCAGAAGTAAAAGCTAACAACTTTGTGCCAATTTTCTTGCCAACAAATTTGATCAACTTTAAGTGTAAATTTGTCATTTGCACAGTTGAGATCTTTCTTTGTGTTGTCCGCGTCCGGCCAATTTTCGATGATGAAATGGCACAAAAATGTTTACCCCCCGAAATCAAATCAAAGAAACAAGCTTTTGGCCCTCAGAAAAAATAAAATATGATTAAGTAGAAATGCCCAAATCGGAGAGAGATATGTGTATGTATATAGAGATCTATCACCGACAATTGGCCAGAGTCACTGGGCCGAGCCCAAGAAAGTAATCTCGGTGCGGCGGCGATGATGAACTTTCATTCGCATACGCACCTTGGCTGGCCAAGCGATGACATCGAAAGAAATCGAAAGTTAGGGTTTCGATTTCAAGCCACGCCACGGACTCCCCTCCAAGACGTATTTGGATGCGGATCCGGGGTGAATCACACGCTGTGGCGGTGGCCCAATGACGTAGATCCTCCGCAAATGCGTGCATTTGATATAAACAACCAGCATGCCGGCTTACACTGGAGCCCAGCTCAGTTACCAACTCTGGAATTGGGTCAGGGACGTGCCTGGCATGCTAATTGAGCCGTGATCCATACCGCTGACGCACTCGCTCGTGGGCAGGCCCAGAAACTGCTGCGCGCTTCTGTATTTGTTTCTGTTTCTGCCTTGGTTTTTCGGTTTCTGCTTCAGTTTTGGTTTCGGTTTCGGTTTGTTTTGTTGTCCCCCCTTTCTAGAAAATTGAGGCACTTCTGAGCCGGGCCTGAGATCAGTTGGGAAAGGCAATGGTTTTCGGTCTCTGATGTAATCTTAGTTGGTGAAAGTGAAATGTTGCAAGTTTCCTGGCTTGGAATTTCACAATTTAATTCAAATAAAATTAATTAACATGTTAGCAAGGGTATGACTTTATGAAGAAAAAAAGAACTGGATCTATATCTATGGAAAATAACTCATCACAGAAGAGATAGTAAAGCGGCATGAAATGCTAGAAGATTATCAGATTTGCTTTAATTTTACATTTTAATTGAAATAAAGATATAAATCTCTCTTAATTGTAAACTCAACTTCTGATAGGTTCTTCTTGAAAGTTCTGAAACCAACTTGGATAATAATATGATCTCCTCAGTTGATAAAAATCATCCTACTTCCTTCCCATGAGCGTAAAAAGTAGTATCTTGCCTTTCCTCATACTCCACCACTAATTATAAGAATAAAAACATTTAAATATTTATCAGCAGCGGTAAAGTGTTTACCACTTGCCTGAAAAATGTCTCCATTTAACCTCGTCATCACCCAGTGGCCAACAGCTACTCATACTCCTCCCCTCCAGGTTCAAAAATCACCATCATAGTGGCGTTGGCAATAATAAAAATAAACCCGGGTTCATTCAGTTAATTTTTGTTTCATTTATGAGAAGATAAAGATAACAAAACAAAAACCAGTTGCTGTCGACGCATTTTGCAGTTATAACGGGTCGCAATCCGGACTCTTATTGTTTATAAACAAATTATCGTTGGACCAAGGCGGCTTCCAAACAATGTCAATCATTATGCAAGTCGAACTCCGGCTGGAGTTGGGGAGCTGTGGAGCTGCAACCCCGTTGCCCGGTCATCGAGCTCAATGGAACAGCTCCGAACTCCACACTTTTTACTTTCCATTTCTTTTGTCAGCGTCTTTTGCTGGGCCGCAATTTGCTGGCTGTGCTGGTCTTTTTCTTTTATTGTTCACTTGGCTGTAACTGGCTTTTCCGTTGGCCTGTCTGCCTGTCGCCGGCCCTAAATCACATTTATAAAGACAATGAACCTAGGTCCCTGACTGACTCTACACAGGTGTAAGTATGTAAGCATATTAGCCAGGGTTGAGCTCCGATTCGTTGGACATTAAATAATTTTCCTGACACTGAATAATGTTTCGACCAAAGCAGAAAGTGTTAAGTTTGCTTATTAACTTGTGAAGGCTAAGAATGAAGCGAAATTCATCTAAAACAAACAGTTCTCAGGTGATAAATATAGTATTTTCTATAGGTTATATCCACTTTTATTAGTTTTGAAAATTTAACTAAGTTTTTAACTACGTTTTTAAAGGAGTAATATAAGTAATACAATGCTAAAATCATTTTAAACAATTTTGTTTTTTATTTAAATTCCTTAACTTACTTTCTAAATATATCATCCTCAAGCAAAGTTAGCTGTAATATAGCCTAATTTTTATTGATTTCTCTCAGTGTTCCCTCAAAGCATGTCAATTGATTTGGTCTTTGGTTTCGGTCCTCTCTCGATGGCTGCTGCGCCCTTTTTTCGCCATGTTTTCGTCGTCTTGGGCCGCATAAATGGCGCTTAATTATTATTTTATGCATATGACTTTGGTTGCCGGGATGAGGTCGTATGGGAGTCGAGGAGTCGAGCATGGACGTAGCCTGAGTCATGCGCCATATATCACTTTCACTCGCCAAAATGCCAAAGAAGCCAAAAAATACCAAAGCAAATCTCAATTGGACAGCCAAAAGCCAGACGCAGACACAGCCAAAGGCGTGTCTGGGGCCAAGGAACAGCTAGGCTACACTCGAAAACTAGTTCAGAAATGTGTTAAAAAATAATAATTTATACTACTAACTAAGGATATAGGAAATTAACAATAATTAACTAACTTAAATAAATGCTTCTTTCATCTTTTTGAATCCTAAATTCCCAAGCTTAAAAACTCAACTAAAGACAGTATTTCCCGGATTTTATTAAGGACTATTTCCACATTATTTTCTTGAGTGCATTATCTCCTGTACGATATATTTAATTGAGCAGACAGATTCAAGAGTTTAGCCGCTAAATAAACTTCAACATGAAACTGCAATGCCAAGTCCGGATCTCTCCTTAAGCTGCAGTTTGAAGGCGTGTTGAAAGGTCTCAAGTCCACCCGATTGCATAAGCCACTCCACTCCACTCCACTCTCTCAGCCTTGCCAAAAAAGAAAAGATCTTTTTAAAAATAGTTTTCTAAAGAAAAAAGGCCAAACAAAAAAGCTTTAAGCTTTGTTTACTTTTTTAATCGTAGTCCCATTTCGAATTCCCACAAAATTTCGATTCACGAATCAATATTGATTGAAGGCAGTTGGACATTATGTGTATCTTTCGGTTAGACACTTCGTTTAGCACACACTCGAGGCTGGAGGGTTTTCACTTTCGTTTCGAAGCTCACACATAAAGATATATATATATAGTAATATTCAGTTGTGCGTATGCAAATTAGGTAGCGACAGCGACAACAAGGCGCAGAAATACCGTAAGTGGCCAAAAGCCAAATCTCTGCTACAGATACCAAAGAAAAGATGCCCGAGACGAGATACTCAGATACTCGGCAACAGGCAGCCAGTTAACTGTTTTTATTTTTTCGCCAAATGAAAGAGAAATTGTGCGCCAAGATTTGGTTTTTTTTCTAGTATATAGTAGATATATATGCTAATTGGTGCGCTGGGTGAAGCTTAAAGCCCAAAAAACGCCTAGCTCATAGGCCATAAGCAAGGGAATTATGATTTAATCAAAGTATCTTCAGCTACCAGTTGATGAAAACGATATTTATAGGAATTACATAGTTATAGTAAGTTGTTGTAATACTTTGATTTTAATATATTTAATAAGAGATCTAGCCTCATGGAATGCTATAACATATATAAAACAAACCCTGATTAGCAGTTAATAAAAGAGAAATAGATAGGTAACTCGATATCAAACAATATACCTTTATCCTTTTCTATATTCTCTATTCTATATTATATTGTACAAAAATAAAGAAAACAAGAAATTTCACTCTTACAAAAAGAGCATTCAAAGTTCGTACCCTTCCCCGCTAATGTCTCGATCGATTAAGCTCATGCTGCGATTGGCTTCGCGAATATATTATAAATTTCGCATAGCGGAAACCATAAGATTCGTAAATTATTGCCACGGTGCTTTCTTCGGATCTTTCTAAGGTTGGATAACACTCCAGGCTTTGTTGCGGCTTGGAATCTCCGTTGCGCAACGCATCGGCAAGGTGAAACATTTGTCCCGAGACATATATATATGTATATATATATCTTTCTTCTGTAAAATGCATTAATCAAATCGAAGGCTATCACCGACTGTGTGATCTCAGAATAGCGAGCGCGATCATTGGTGCTTGTAAAGTGAAAAGTTGCCGGAATTTGACACCCATTAAAACGGTTTGGTTTCGGTGTTTTGGCTCTCTTAGGCTTTTGCCTTTTGCTTTCATTCAGAGGGCCGAGAAATCGGCGTTAATTGAATGTTAAGGTCCAAAGCGGGGTTAATGGTTGGCGGATTGGATGCGTTTTTTGGCCGGCGTTGAAGCTCGAGCCCTTTATAATTGCATTTTAATGCTATTTATATCTGGCCAGATATATATCTACACAGATGTGAGTGTGGGGCTAGTGGCTATCATTAGGCAACGCTCGGCAGCCGTTGGGTTACTTAATGACCCCCGGCCGAAAGACCAGAGTTCCAGCTTCACCAGCCACTAAACTGTGAAAGAGAAATGCCCGGGCGCAAGAAAGAGATGCGGAGAAAGCATCGCAGCAGCCAGTAGTTGTAGTTAAAGCAACTAAGCCGAGGAAAAAATATTGAAAATCTGAAAAGGTGTCGATTAATCGATTGAAATCGATATAAAATAAAAATCGAGAAATTTATCTAAAATTTAGTTTTGATAAGAAGTATATTCTAAAATTTATGTTTAACTTATTTAAAGTTAATTTTGCACAGTGGATCGACGGTATCAAGAGTAAAATTTTTTTCGACCAAACATGGCTAAATCTACTCGGCTGTTAATGCTGATCAAGAATATAAATGATTTATAGGGTCGGAAACGGAATTTCTTCACTGTGTTGCAGGCTTATCACTGATAATATAATAACCTGAAAGGGTTAAAAATTCGCTAACCCAATCAACTTCCAGTCACCTTTCAACAACGGGAACAGGTGAAACACTAACACACTCAAACAGCTTGCCCGCGTTGAAGATATATGCAAATCCGTTGGGCGATTACTTTCGATTGCTGTACTTGGGGAAAGGTTGCTGCCTGCCCGCTGCTTCGATGCTGCTGCGGGGCCTGCACTAAGTTGCTGCTGATTAAGTTGCTGTCTTAGATTCGTTCACGCTGTTTGATTTCCATTTAAATAATCATGTACATTTGATTGTTTACGGGTCCACCTGCCGAGAAATTCAACTTGAGTATTTCAGGTAAAAATAGGTATTTAGGCATTTCTTGTGATGGTCTGCATTTGCAGATTTCACTTAATTAATAGTTTATACTAAAAAATAAGTAAGAAATCAATGATGGATTCGCCTGAGGTTCTGGTAACTGCGCTTACATCATAACTAATCATGTTTCTGTCTTTTTTTTATATATTAAGGTTAACACTTTACTTTTTTTTATTTACTGACTTACAAAATTTTAAAAATTAATAAAGTGTGTAAAATGCTTAGAAAAATTTTTGTAGCATTTTTGTATTAATTAATTGGGATTTTATTGCCCAATTTGACTAAAGCTTTAACGGTTTTTTATTATTTCTCTTTTGATCACATCACGTTCTTTTTCACAGCCAAGTTTCTTTCTTTCTCCCGTTTATCAAAGTTTCCCACCGTTTTCATCAAAGCATTGTATGTTTTCATTAGTACGGCAACTCTGTTTGATGATGTTTTTGCAGATCTAGCAACAGCTGATTCCTCCCGCGGTTTTCAACACTTTTTGCGCCAAAAGTCGAACGCAACTGCGGCTGTGTGGGTTTTTGATTATTATTATATTAACAAAGAACAGACGAAGCAGCAGCAAAGTGACCCAAAAATATGAGCGAATCGGTTGCAGAAACTGCAGCGACGACGGAAAATGAAGAGCAGGCCGACGACTCCATGGAAAAACTGCAGTTGGACGAGGAAGACGAAAAGAATGTGTCTGCAGAAGATTTGCTCGGTGGCAAGAGTTTGATGATGTCGGACGACAGCGAAGACGAGGATATATCGAAGAAAATCTCTCCAAAGGCCAGGCGCCAGAGGAGGGTGCTCAGCGATGATGGAGAGGAGGAAATGGAGATTGCGGGCGATGCGGATAAGGAGGCCAAGCCGAGGAGCGTTGAAGAGAAAGCAGAGGAGGAGGAGGCAGTGGCTGCCAAGCCAAAAAAGAAAATATCCGCCATCATAGACACGGACAGTGAGGAGGAGCCACAGGAGGATGAGGAGATAAAACCAGATCTCGAGACTCCGACAAAGAAAATAACGAAACACAAACTCAAGGGATTGGTGGACACGGACTCCGAGTTAGAGGAACAAACATCCCCAAAACCTCATAAGAAAAAGTCAAAAAAGGGGGCCAAGAAACAAGCAGGAAGATTAGAAGACGAGGATGACCTGGAGCAGGATCCGAAGAAGGAGAAACCTTCCAAGAAAACAAAGAAAAAGAAGCAGCGAATGGACAGTAATAGCGAACAGGAGGAGCACAAAGCTATGAGTGGCGAGGAAACCAGTCCCGTGACTAGCAAACTCAAGGGTTTGGTGGACTCGGAATCCGAACCGGAGCTAAGCAGTCCAGAGAAGTCAGTAGGAGAGCAGGAATCAGCACCTGAAGCAGCGGGGAAGTCCAAGAAGCCAAAAGTTGTGCGCGTGAGTTAAACCATTAAATTGCTTTAAGTTTATAGCTATTAATGAACATTCTTTCTCAGGAGTCAGCAAAGAAGGCTTTGCAGGGAATGCAGGCCATACAGAGTGAGCAGCAACGTCTGCACCGCGAGGCACACATCAATGTGCCCTACCATCAGCCGAAGCCCAGGTCGCTGAAGGAGTTCCTCGCTCGACGCACCATTAACGCGCCTCTGGCCACCGCTTTGGCCGGTGGCAGTCCCATGCCCAACAAGCAGCCCCGAAAGTCGGTGGGTCTGCGCATGGCCAGCGAGGATTTGGAGGCCTTTGCGTAAGTTATGACTCAAGGAAACAGATTAATATCTGATTTATGTGCTTAAACTTGCAGAAAGCTAATGGAGGCGCGAGCCCAGGAGGCCACCGAGTTTTTCAAATCCGAATCCGAACCGGAAGACGAGGAGGAAAGCGAACCAGAGAAAGATGAAGAGGAGCCACCCGTGGAGTTAAAAGACAATCCAGGTGTTGTGGATGATGTACCAGAAATCCAAGATGAACCCAAGGAGCAGCTAGAAGAGCTAACGAGCGAACCAATGAAGGAGAAAGCTCTTACAGAAGAAGAACCCGTTGCTTCCACCTCAGCTGCTGCAGGTCTGAAAGAAAACCAACTGGAAGGTGACAATACATCTCCCACTAAGGTCCGTCTCGTCACGGAGGTGGTGGAGCTGCCCAAGCTGGACTTGAGCACCATCAGCATAACGCCGCCCTCCAAGCCAGTAACACCAAAGATCAGCGAGGCAATTCGTCGGCTGAAGATCGAGAAGAGCACGGATGTGAGTCCTTCGCTGAAGGGCGATGCCAGCATGGTGATTGACCTGGAAACGGGCAATATGTTTGCCAAGAAACCAACCGGAGTGGATGATTTGCTGCAGCGTCTGATGAAGACCCGCGAGGCCAAGAAGCACAAGACCTCGGAGACTGTCAAGTGAGTAAACCATATCTCTTTCCCTCGCACCTACATTAATCCTTGATTCCCCTTGCAGCATCCTAACCACCGAGCACGGAGAACTGGAGATGTCCAAGGTAAACTTTCATCTGCACGAGGAGGAGCCCGTGAGTAAGGAGCCCAAGCCAGGAGCGGGTTACATTAAAATGCAGGAGCACCTCAAGACTCTGATCACCAAGAAACGAATGGAGGAGCTGCGAAAGAGGCAAGCGGAGGAGGAACAGGAACGGGCGGCCGTCGATGAAGACATGGAAGTGGATGAGGATGAAGATGAAGAATATGAGCCGGAAAATAAGCCTGGCTGCGCCGAGGTGACCATAAACGATGAGGAAGAGATCTTAGAGGAAGGCGAGGGCATGATTGATGAAGATGCAGAAGAGGTGGTCGATGTAGGGGATAATCAAGAAGAGGATAAAGAAGATGTAGAGGAAAGGAGCAGTGAGAGTGAAGTGGAAAGCGAAGCAGAAGCAGAGACGGAGCCGCCAGTGGGACGCAAAAAGAATAGAATAATTCAGGCCTTCCAGGATGACAACTCCTCCGATGACGATGATTTGGACCTGCTACAAACCCCCAAGCCGAGCGGTGCTCCTCCCATCACGGCCACCCAGCTACAACTCTCCGCACAGAAGCTCTTCGACGCGGAGACTCATCGCACAGCCAGCGACGAGGAGAACGAGCTGCTGGACCTTTGCTCCGGCCAGTTTCCGCAGACCCAAGTGCATTCCTCTGCTGCACCCTCCGTGGACACGGCTGTGATCAGTCAGATTCCCATGACACAGTTGGGAGCAAGTAGCCAGGACGCGCCCGAAGAACTTGAGTCCCTCTGTTCTGGCACCTTTGCCACGCAGTTGCCAACGCAGAAGGAGGAGTTCCTGGGTGATTCCCAACCGCACTCAGAGGTGGCCAACAAAATCGTATCCAGCGATGAGGAAGAGACCAAGGACGAAGTCCACAACGCTGAGAAGCCGCGCACCAAGAAACTCACCAAGAAGAGGCAGAAGAAAAAGGCCAAGTTGGGCTTCTCCGATGACGAAGAAAGCGATGAGGAGGAGGAGGAGGAGTTTGGGGAGGAAAGCGACGAATGCGAAGAGCCAGCGGAGGATATCCCGGAAACCTTTGTGGACTACGACTCCGAGGAGAACGAAATCGTTGTGGAGATGAACAAGAAGGAACGCAAAATGCGTGCCGCCAACTTTGTGGAGAAAGAAGCTGAGCTATCCGAGTCCGAGTGGGGATCAGCCGACGAGGACGAGAAGAACATGGATGCCTATGACATAGAGTTGGGCGACGAGGATCAGTTCGATCGCGAGAAGCTGCGTACCGAGCTGGGACAGATACATGCGTGAGTATTTTCGTTACCAACGTTCCCTTAGTCTAACTTTGTATCCTTGAAGCCGAAAAATGCTCGACCAAGACATTCGGGAGGTGCGCAAGATCCAGGACATGCTGTTCGAAGACGAAGAGGGCGCAGTGCGTCAGCGTCAGTTCCGCTGGAAGAATGCAGAGAACGGCTTCAGCCTGGAGGACCAGCGACCGGAGAACGGCGAGGCCAACGAAGGCAGCGGCGATGAGGAGAACGAGCATCTCTGGCGTAAAATCCGCTACGAGCGCGAGCAACTGCTCCTGGAGAAGGGACTAAAAGCGGTGCGATAATTACTCCTTTTCCTTACTCCAAACACAGTTTATAGAGTGTCCTTATCTTTTAGGAGGCCGCCTCGCCCTTGGGTACGTCCATAATGAATAGTAGCTCCACTCCCGGTAGCTCCATTCGTCGGCTGAACATAGTTACGGCCAAAAAGACAACGATTGAGATGAAAAAGAGTTCCCCGTTCCTGATCTCAAAAACGGTCACTGGCAACAAGCTGCAGCAGAAGAGCGCAGTGCGTGGATCCTTCCTGGTCCGCGACCAGGAAACACTCACCAAGCTGGCAGCAGGCCTCACCAAGGGATCGGCTGGTGATGCCAGCGGGGAGGCGGGCACGGTTTCCGTGAAAACGGCCAAGGCCAAGAACTTTGTCTTTGCCACTCTGACGGAGGAGGAACATGAGGTAAGGCTTTACTTTTTGCTTTGCCAGTTCGTTTTTTTAACCTTTAACTTTAGCTTTAAGACTTAGCTTTATTTCTTGCTTATTATTAAATATTTTAAATTTACAGAATCAAAAACGTAAGGCCGCCGACTTACTCAACAGTAGCAGTGAAACGGGAGTGAATTTCATGAAGAAACCAAGACTGGAGCCACGCAGAGACAAGTGCCTTATAGATCAGTTGCTTTAGGTTTACCTTGTTTTAATATTTAGACA